>JAVLUZ010000157.1:6182164-6219664 GCA_036768485.1 Mermis nigrescens | reverse complement strand
TTTGAAATTAAACGAAAAAATCGTGTTTTTTATCTCGTCTTCGACGTATATATTCTCGATGATTCCATTAATCGCAGGTCGGCTAATAGAATATTGCGTATAACCAACTGCTACTGTTTTTGTCTAGATAATTCGTCGCTCTACGTAATATTAAATCGCTTAATTGCATTTTTGAGCGTTAAGACTTTCTTTTTTTAAACAATTTATGCCATTTTTTAATGTAAAGGACGATTTGCTTTAAACTAGTTTAAATTTCATTTTTGTTTAAACTGCCGTTCTGACTAAAACTTTTAAACATTGTGTGTCCCAGACATTTGATGTGTAAATAGCTTGGACGATAATCTGAATTTACGTCGTTTGCGTTGGTTCATAGTAGTTTACATATAGCGATCTCATCGGCACTTAACGCTACGTATGAAAATTCTATACGGCTTAATCTGGTCGTTGAAACTTTCCTAAATTGCATCCTAATGGCGATGGCTTTTTTTCTGAATCAGCTCGTTGAATCGATATTGGTGTGCGTAACACTAACTTCGGACTGTCGCACGGAAACCGAGGCTACAGTAAGATAGTTTAAACTGCAGGAATCAGTCTGCTACTTAGTTCTCGCAGTTTAAAATCGTAACGTTTATTTTAGTCGTACTTTAGCGAAATTCTAGCTTACAATGTACTGCTTTGGCGTTGTAACGTCGCGCCGTATTATTTAACTTCATGTTGGTGAGAGCGGTTTACACTGCCTTAGTTTGTAGTTTACACGGCGTAAGCTAAGATTCGGGACAACTGTTAAGGTTCGAAAATGCGGCGTACTGTTGTTTACACTGCTTTCATTACTATTTACGCCTGAGTTTCTGGGTTTACACTGCGTACTAGGATGTTAGGAAAAGATAGTTAGCAAGTATGGCTGTCTCATTTAGACTAATGCTATTGCAGTTTCTTTGAGTTTACACCGCACGAATGGATACATTGAGGAAACTTAAGCTGTCTTCGCGCGCAGCCCTTTGTTTTAAGTGCTCCTAAACATACTGTATGCTCGGTTTCTTAGATTAACACTTTGCGATCATTCCACGTGTTGTGCGATGATGTGATTTAGTTTAATTTATGATTAATTTACGTACTTACGCAGATCAACTCGAAATGCAATACGAAATTCGTGCGTCACTTGCTTTTAAACTAACGTGTTTTATTTGTGCATAGTTAATTTATTATCGTCTCGTCCATAGAGGCGCAGTGGTCGATATGGAGGGGATGGGGTCAAAAAATTAAGCATTTTTGGGCCGAAATGACCTCAAAAACTGGTATAAATGCTAAAATAGCGTTAAAACTACGTTGGCCTCCAGTTTCTGGACAATCTTCAGCACTTTTGAAGTAAATTTTAAATGTTCACCTCTTTTTATCCTTATATTTCCACATTTTCCCCAGAAAATTCCCCTTTCTTCCATTTTGGAAAAAGCGTGTTCCGTATGTTAGTTTGTGTCCATTGTTGCGTATGTTAGTCTGTGTGTGTGTGTTCGAGGCATGGTTAAAACGTGCCGATTATCGTGTTGTCGTCGTAGATATTATTTTATATATTTGTTCTCTTCTTCGATTGATCGATTTTGGTAGTTGACGATTTTTTAGTATTGCTCTATACGTGTTGTGCTCACTTAATGCTATATATATTACGAGTACAATCTAACGGTGTAAAGTGTGAGCAACTTAAAGACCAATCACGGATTGAGTTGTCTTGCATCATAGGTGCACAAGGTCCGGGTCGGCAGGGAGGGAGAGGGGGTAAATCCCAGAAATCCAAAACAGTAAAGTTAGTGTTAAAGGTTTTTGCTGCTTAAACGACTAAAATGACCAAAATAGCCTCGTTTTTCTCTGGTTATATCTCATTTTTAAGGCATTTTCAGCCAATTTTGACCGCGTTATAATCAGTTTTAACACTGAAAAATACAGAGATTGATCATATTTTGGCGTTTTTCGTGTGAAAAGGACATAGAAGTATCTATCGGGTGCGAAGCGCCTTAAAAATTACATTTTTATTGCTTTCAACCTCGAAAATGATGCGAAAACGTTTCTTTAGCTCAAAATCGCCATTTGCCGCACTGTAATTGTCTGGCTGACCCTTCAGCGAGGAGGTTATAAATATCCCCTCACCATAGGTGGGCGGCACCAAAGTTCTAGGGGTGCAAGATTTTTTCTACGTTTCTCATCGAGCACTATCCATTGGCATCAAAAAATTGCGATAACAAAATTAATAATTGAATTCACCCCCGAAGCCCCCCAACGCCCAGGTATGCCCCTCACCCCCTATGTGCATGTTTGTCTTGCATTGATCTGTGAAGGTATTACGTGCAATAGGTATGTCTTAGTCATGAATGTTCAAAAAATGTTTCATAATTATAATTAACCGCGCAATGACAAAAAATTGAAAGATGCTGGAACAATAGATTTTTTTAAGAGACGGCAAATTCTTAGCAAGTAAAATGCGCGTGCGAGTTTCGGACTTTAGAATCCAAGAATACTGCTGGTTGGCTGACGTGTTTTTCTTATATCACTTCCAACGTAGTATTTATGTTCGAATGGCCTAAAAAAGTTTGAGCTGATATGAATGACTCTTATTATGGCGTTAATACTCAACGCGGTTGTGTAAAACCGAAACTGGCCCAGTGTGCTATTATATACTTTTTTATTGTAAGGCGGTTCGAATGCATCAATAATTTAACCAATCAGCGTAGAGAAAAGGGAGCGGCCACTTTCTACCCCACCATAACGTGGACAGATGACTAATATTTTAAATCAATGAGCCGTTTCGTGTTGTATAGCCTAAAGTCTGTTTCACACAGGTTTGGGCATAAATTTTAACTTCGTATGTATGTATGTCCGACGATAAGCCGACAGATTGGATCATGGCGTTGATCTGATATATATCATCGTAATCCGTCGGCTTATTTTCGAAAAAATTTTAAAATTTATGCCCAAACTTATATGAAACACTATATATGTAGGTGTACATACTCCAACCTTTGACTTGAAAGGTAGATATGGAGTTCGATCTCAGCCACGCGCGCGACTATTTTTGTACGCTATAGGTGTGTACATGTACATAAGACAGGTATAATGCAAACATTCTCCGAAAAAATTGGCCTGTAGTTTATCGATATTATCAATTTTGACTTGTGTGTCTATGAAAAGTTTTTACTGGATAGGTACTCATATTGGCTCAATGAGTATTCCGAATTTTTGATCAAAATAGCTCGATCGGGCTCCTTAACCCGGAATCGACGGATTGCCATAACGTTTTAGCGGCTCTTGTGGCTTGTGTAATTGCCACGGGACAAATTTTTTCACTTGCCACTCATATGTAAGCCAACTTTTAATGTGCTATCGACTAGTGTAAACCACTTCACACCGCAGTGTAAACTGACGAGAAATCGCAAAAGCGTTTTTAAAAGTCTAAATATCATAGATCGCAGCGGATGGATTTCATTTAAATTCTAATTTATTAATGTTACGAATTGACCCTACTGTAAACTTTGAAGAAAGTTCACTATACTCGCATACTGGCTTTACTATACGAAAGTGTATTACAGTAAGCAGCCCAGAAACCACTTTTGTCGCTACTCTGTAGACCGCTGGGAATATATTTCCAAGCACAAGGTCTCGTACTTTTATGAAAACGTTTAGAATATTGGTCATCAAATATACTAGCAAAGAAAAATGCCCCGATGGAACAAAAAAAGGTAAATATACATACTTGAATTTCTTCATTTTTAAGGATGTAATAGGAGGGGACTAGGGAAAATTTTCCTACATGCGCAGAAGCCATAGGAATGTGCTAAACAGTTAGACTTCCCGTAAACAACGCAAAAATCGAAGTAATATTCTGCTGGCCTGTGAAAAACGAGGGTGTAGTCACAAAGCGTATTTTAGTGTTTCGCAAAAGAGCATTGAAGACACTTCCATGACTATTAAATAATCAATGTATTATTTATTTAATGAAATCTTGACCTTCCACAGTGCTCTGGCGTACACCTATATGGCCAACCGCATATAGGGAAATTTTCCCTAGTCCCCTCCTTTTACATCCTGACAATGAAGAAATTCCAAGTATATTCATCTTTTTTGTTCCATCGGAGCATTTTTCTTTGCTGGTTTCCTTCTTTTATGTAATATTCTAGGCCACTATATCCATAGGTGGGCAGCGCCGAAATTCTGAGGGGTGCAAGTGGCTGGAGAAATTTCTTTTTCCGTCTCGAACCCTTTACACTAAAATGATCACAGATCAAGAAATATTGCTTTAAAAGAGGAAAAAATTTTACCTTTTGAGATATTGTAGCCCTCTACATTATGAAACCAATTGGACTGCACAGAAACCAAAATTGAGTTAGATAAGCTTTAGGACACGCTAACAGTAGAGAAACCCGCATACTTTACACTTTTGTGCAAGAACCATTAGGTGTAAAGAAATTTTAAGTTCAGATTCATAATCTACAACTCAGGGGCAACATTTTTAAAAATAAACATTGGCCCTCCGCAAATTGTTTGATACCCAATGCTCTGGGCGGAAAAGTGCTTCTCAGTGTAAACTTTACACTTGTGCTAATAATGCAATATTGGGTGTATAGAAACAAAATAAACTAGGATCTGTAACGCTAAGGTCAGGGCACATTTTAAGCGTAATTAGCATGTTCCGCCTACTTAGCGGAGTAGCTGAAGAAATTTCGTTTTTCGTCTCGAACCCTTTACACTAAAACGATCACAGATCGATAAATATTGCGTTAGAAGACAAAAAAATTGGACTTTGAGATATTGTAACTCTCTACATTATAAAACCAATTGGACTGCACAGAAACCAGAATTGACTTAGATAAGCTGAAAACACGCAAGGAGTAAAAAACCCGTATACTTTACACTTTTGCGCAACAACCATTGAGTGTAAAGAAATTTTAAGGTCAGATTCGTAATCTACAGCTTGGGGGCAACATTTTGAAAAAACACTTGGCCCTCCGCAAATTATTCGATTTTTGATTAACACTCTACACTCATTGCTAACTCGGCATTGAGTGTAAACAAAAGAAAAAATGGTACATCGAGTTTTTCGATTATCTATCGTTTAAAAAAACCGCACCTCCCAGGTTTGTGCCGTTGTTGCTGTGAGGGGGGACACAAAATTCGCACTCGCTGTGATAAACATATAAGAAAAAAGGTGGCCAAGTATATTATAGGTGGTACCGCTATCGCGCTACCTGTGATACATACAATGAAGATGTTTCCGAGCTTTTCTCGGCGAGATCTACACGTCGGAGGAAAACTACAGGTCCTAATTCCGCTTATATTAAATAAACACGCTGTTTGTATATAAAATAAGGCGCGAAGCGCTCAAAAAGTTTGAGCTCATTAGCTTAAAAATGCCGAAATCTATTCCAGCGGTCTTTCAGATTGAAGTTTTATTTTTGGAAAGACCCTTCTGAACAGTGCTCATAATCACACATGGGCGTGGGGGGATCTGGCGGGTCTGGACCCCCCCCAGAAACCGAAAAGACCCCCCAGAAATCAAAAGACCCCCAGAAATCAATTTTCGAAAATTTTTTCGTTTTTTTCGCAATTTTTTGATGCCAATGGATAGTGCTTGATGAGAAACGTCGAAAAATGGTGTTTTTATCGCCATATCACCATTTTTAAGGCCATTTTTTGACCTTCAAAAAATCTTGGACCCCCCAGAATTTTCTTGCTGCCCACGTATGCTCATAATACACACATGTGCGGAGTGCATATATTCTTCAAAAATTCGGTCTAGTTTATTTCTTTATGAGTCAAGACTAACAGAAAAGGTAAATAATAACGGCACTATAAACGCCGGAAATCTATAAAATCAAACATCCTCGAGTGGAACGTCTAGTTCTGTTTCCCGATCGATAGGTTCATGGCGGTTCGCTTCGAGACCGGTCGTCTTTTCGACGCCAGCCTGAGCATCGCATCCGATTGGCCGATCGGCGACCAATCCGGCGACCTGCCGCTGTCTTTCCTGCTCCGCTTCGTCGCCCGTTTCTAAAAATTTCTCCCACTGCGACAAACGTTTCTCGGCGTCTTGCTCCCTCTCCGTTATCTTGTACTTTGTTCGCCCGTCCCACGTTTCGGCCCTCAATTGCCGCCGGGCGCCAAAAATTCGATAATTCATCATTGTCACGCAATCGTCCGCCTCCTCCGGCTCGGCAAAAGTCACTGTAACTACCCCTTCGGGGTTATTCTCGCAAAATTTACACAAAAATCCGAAAAATTAGCAAAAAAGATACCGAAAAATCAGTAGCGGTTTCAGCATTTTTTGACAGAGGGGAGGGGTCTGCTGGGCCCCAAATTTTACCAGTAGCGATGTCCGAAAAATCCATTAATTAAGCTAAAAGTACATCGGTTATTTTCTTCTTTTGGCAGACAGAATCATTTTTGATCCGAAATAAGTAATATTTTGAAAATTTTTACGAAAAACGCGCAAAATATGCCAAAATCGGCACAAAGCACCTAAAATATACACGAGAAATTATTGTAAGGACTAAGCAATTCTTGTTCTGTACATCAACTACTGCGCTGACGTGATAGTAAAGTTTTTAGAACGCCAAGAAAGTCAGTAAATGTCATTAATGAGTACTACACGGCGCGAAGCGCCGGGATATTTCGAAGGAAATATGATAAAAATGGCTAGAATCATCAAAAAATTCACATTACTCTCTATTTTGCGCCCAACCATTTTTTACGACAGGGGGCGACACCCCCGCCTCCACCTCGAAATCCGCGCTTGCTATTAATGATTAAAAATAGACTGCTCTACAATCACACACGAAATGTTCATTGGAGGGGTCCGCGCATAAATGCATGTAACGGGTCAAAATTTGGGGTAGGTAGGGGCTAAATGGCCAGCAATTTTGGCCAAAATTGGCCTAAAAGACGTAAAAAAAGGCCAAAATGTGCAACTTTTTTCCTCAAAAATTAGGAGGAGTCGAAAATTTACAGACTTTGGAGGGGATGGGGATGTCGAACTTTACATAGGGGATCTGCTAAAACCCCCTCTCTGTTGCACGTAGATGTCCCTCGGCACACATGGGCGTGCGGGTGGTTAGAATACCCATAGAATTGAATTTTTGGTGCCAATTTCGGCGATTCGGCCTCAACGGACTCACCGAATTCGGCTGCTGCCCATCTATGGTCGCCCGTCATTTTCAGGGAGAGGAACTAATAATTTCCAATTTTAGACCAAAAATGGCCAAAAAACACCTAAAAATGGCAGAAAAACGCGCCTTTTCGCCATATATCGGGAAGAGGGTCAAACATTTTCTGACTTCTGGGGAGGAGTGAGAAAGGGAACCGACTTTGGATAGGATTCCCATCGTCTCGATTCCATGCCTAAAAAATTTTCAAAGGTCAAAAAAGTCCAAAAAATTATAATAGGGGCGATAAAGACCATTTATTACGTTTCTCATCCATTGAAATTAATTCAATTCTGGGAAACATTTAGAATTTTGGATCTTCTAGATTCTAGTAGGATCAAGCAAGACTTCCAAAAGCCCAACAAGCCCTGTACATATACCCTCAAGATTCAGTTTTTGAATGAAATTTTTTTCCGATTCTTCACGGTTTTATCATAACACATTAAAAATTTAATGCTAGTGGTCTCCAAAATTAGCGGATTTTCTGGTTTTTAGGTGCGGGGCAAATTAGTCTCCAGGACTAAAGCGAACCATAGGTGGGCAGCACAGAAATTCTGAGGGGGTGAAAAAATTTCTGGGAGGAGGGGTGAAAAAATTTCTGAAGGTCAAAAAATTGTCTTAAAAGTGGTTGTATGCCGAAAAAAACACCATTTTTTGACGTTTCTCGTCGAGCACTATCCAATGGCATCAAAAATTGCTAGAAAAGCAAAAAAAAATTTCTGGGAGGGTATTTTGATTTCTGGGGGGGTATTTCAACTTGGGGGTGCATACCCCCCAAACCCCTCACGCCCATGTGTGGAGCGAACGTATAGACAAGGTGTTTCTCCTGCCTTTAATTTTTCGCGCACCATTTTTGCTCGATTTTTGAAAATGTTTCGACATCCGAATTCAGGCCCTGCCGTGATTTCTAGAATCTTTGGAATTTCGGGGTCAAAGAATGGTCTTAGAAATGGTGGTATGGCGAAAAATACCATTTTGAACGTTTCTCATCGAGCACTATTCATCGGTATCAAAAAATTGCAAAAAAATTCAAAAATCGAATTCTGGGTATATTTTGGTTTGGGGGGTATCCGGACATCTGGGGGTGCATACCGCCCCCCGCTCACGTGTGATCCCAACCCATATTCAAGGCAGAAAATCACTTCCTTAATACATTTATAACTGCGTTTTGTGTGTTTTCAATCGAAAAAGAGAGGCAAGCATATCTGCATGGGCAGCAAAAACATTCTGGGGGTCTGTGTACTACAGGGCTGGCCATGGGAGTTGAAGCACTGTCATCCACAGATTAATCTTAGTTTGGGCGTCGTGAGCGCCGCGTTATGGTCGATTAATCTTTATAAAGTTGTTTTTTATTACAGCATATTAACCTTTATCATTCTGCTGATGCGGCGACGCAGACGGAGCAATTTAGCTAATAATAGCGTCAAAAAAGGAAGCGTGCACGTGGATGCCGCATTCAATAAAACGGAAAGCGCGCACGTGAATGCCATGCGCTCATACCTGGGCGTGCGGGGTTTGGGGGTATGCACCCCCCGAGAAACCGAAATACCCCCCCAGAAATCAAAATACCCCCAAGAATTTAATTTTTGAAATTTTTTTTGTTTTTTTTCCCACAATTTTTTGATGTCAATGGATAGTGCTCGATGAGAAACGTTGAAAAATGGTGTTTTTTCCGCCGTACCACCATTTTAGGGCCATTTTTTGACCTTAGAAAAAATCTTGCACCCCCCCCCCCACAGAACTTTGAAGCCGCCCATCTAAGCATGCGCTTCCTTTTTGTTGACGCTGTTAATGGCAAAATTGCGTTGTCTGCGTCGCCACGTTAGCGGCATGATACAGGTTAATATGCTGTAGTCCATATGACATGATCGAGGTTAATGGACATAACGCGGCGCTCGCAACGCACCATCTAACATTAAACTGCGAATGATAATCGCCAACTTCTGCAGTTAAGTGAAATCGCCAAAAATCGCTAAAATTGTTACTAAACATAGAATTCCGGCGTCTACAGAAATCTGTGGGGGATTTTTCAGCTTCTGGGGGTGCTATCCACACCTGAACGTGGGGGGTTGGGGGTATGCATACCCCTTCCCCGAGAAACCAAAATACCCCCCCAGAATTCAATAAATTTTTTTCGCAATTTTTGGTGCCAATGGGTAGTGCTCGATGAGAAACGTTGAAAAATGCTGTTTTTTTCGCCATACCACAATTTTTAAGGCCATTTTTTCACCTTTGAAAAATCTTGCACTCCCAGATATTTTGGTGCTGCCCACGTATGGTGCTATCCCCCTCTACCCCAACCCCATACCAACGTGTGGAGGCAAAGTCATTTATTATTTTAATTTTTCCTCATTGAAAAATTTTTATTTAATTTCAAAGTTCTTCATTCCACATTAATTTTTTAGTTGGTATACTGTAGCAAGGCTGACTTCGAAAAAAAACATATCGCAATGTAAAACAGCTCATTTTACACTCACTTCACTTTACACCATCACCAAATATTTTGACAGTTCTCCGTGCTCTTTACATTGAAAAATAAGACATACAAAAACCTAACACAAATCGTGATCCGCCCAACATCAAAGGCCTTTTACTTTTAATTTCTTGTTGCTTTTATTTCATATTTATGTTTTTTTCTCGAATTCTTACCGTTTTGATGTATGTTATCAAGAAATCGAGGCACTTATCCCCTGCCAAATCGCAGGCCAAAACTTGGTCTTTTTACATAGGCCATTTTCTACATATTTTCTAACAGCTTTAATCAAAAATCGGTCGCCTACCATAGGTGGGCAGCACCGCACCGAAATTCTCGGGGGAGGGTGAAAAAATTTATGGTCTCAAAAGTGGTCGTATGGCGGAAAAAAACACCATTTTCCGACGTTTCTCATCGAGCACTGTCCAATGGCATCAAAAAATCGCTAAAAAAGCAAAAAAATTTTCAAAATTTGAATTCTGAGGGGGATATTTCAACTTCTGGGGGAGGGGGTGCATACCCCCCAAACCCCGCCCCCACGCCCATGTGTGTCGTCTACGCTTAAAACGGCCAATCTCTGTGACTCCTGCACCCAAATTTTGAGATTTTAAGCACCTGTCACCATCTTCAATTAATAAATACATAGATATATATTTATAAATATTTACGTAAATTTTGAATTAAATTTTCTTCCAATTTTCGCAATAATAAATAATGAGTGGTGTAATTTTCCATTTGAATCTTTGCAGCTGAAAAGCAGAAAATAAAAAATAAAACATAAATTATATTTAAAACGAATTAAGAACAAAAACGAATAAAGCCGTAAGAATGAGTTAGCAATAAAGGCTTAAGTAAGCTTATTTGCCTACATCGCAAACTACGAGCTTTCTGACGGTTCCGTATTTTGAACATTCTTGCTTGAGCTCCTCCTGTAAATCAAACAAGCGAACGGGATTGTCCTGAAAAAGTATCAACAAAAAATATAGCCGAAATCAGGTAAGAGCAGGGCCAAAATTTCGAGGGGCCCACAAATCTCTAGGGGTCAAAAAAGTCCAAAATTGATGAAAGGGCTAAGGAGCCCATTTTTTTCCTTCCTCATCGAGCACTATCAACACGTGGGCGTGGGCACCATAAATGGGCAGCAACCGAATCCCGGAGGGGGTAGGAGGAGGGGGTCCGATGGGGCCGAGTGAATAAAAATCGCATCTAAAATTCAGTTTTGAGGGTCTCTCGATTATAATAGGGGTCCGCCGGATTCTGGGGGAGGCTAGATCTCCTACGCCCATGTATGGTTGGTGGGCAGTAAGCAAATCCTTGGGGATCCAATGGGGCCGGATCGCAAAAAAATTGCACCGAAAATACAATTCTAAGGGTCTATCGATTATTGGAGTCCTTAAAATTCTGGGGATGCATAGAACCCTCCCCCTATGTTAATGCATGGCAAAAAAAGAGAGCCCTAGAATAAAAATCTCTGGCAAGTTTTTTGGGGAATTTTCGCCAGTTTTACCAGTTTTACTCCCCAATCCTAGAATTTAGCTGAATATAAATATAATTCTCGCCACACCACTAAAATTGAAAAAAATTAAAAGACATTCAATTTTGCAAGGGTCGACGAGCTGTTTTTAAAATAATGCCAAGTCATCAATACGACAAAATAATAAGGAAAGGTAGAGGAAAAGAAAAAGATAAACAAGATTATAGGGCGTCATCATCGTGTTTCGATGCAGCAGTGCAAAAAAGGACAACGCCCAGTGTTATAAAGCAGGCAATAATGATCATAAGCCAGGTTAAGAAATTTCCAATTGCTCCAATTTCGAAAAAAAGGACTGTAATTAGCAGAGCGCGAAACTACAGTAATAAGAAGCGCAATAACATAGTAAGAATATTTGGGCTCGTACCGTTAGTTCCTGCAAATCGAAAGCGTTTTTAATTACGACGGTCGAGTCCGACCTCGGTCTTTCGCCCCGCAATTTCTCGGGCTTCCAACTAAGCAGCCTGAATCGTGACGCAACTCATAAATCACTATTACTGTAGCAAAAACTAGAAAACGAAGAAGGTTGTTGTAAACTAACAATTGTGTGTAAAGTTCTACGAGTACGATTTAGCAGCGTACAATACGCTAGAAATGAATTCATTTTGCACTTTACACAAATGCGGTTTACATTTTTGAAACTTTTAATCACTATCCTACATTACATCCCAACCTTATTTAAATTATTTTAACCCTGATAATAATACATATTTCAGACGCTTTTTGATCTTCAATCACCGTTCTCCATTATAAGGTTTTATTAAGCCAAATAATGATTATTTACACTCGCAATCGTACCAACACAACTTAAGTTTACACTGATCTATAAAAACCATTCCCGAGTATCGCATTAAAACTGAAGCAGCTGCACTCAGCCTCATAATTTAAAGCAAAAAAAATGATAAGGAGAGAGAAAAAATCGATAACAAAAAGGAGAATCTTAATATTTGGATTAATAATAATAATACAAATAGTAAATAACAATAATGATTTTGATGATAGTGATAATTATTAACATAATAATAATAATAATAATAATTAATAATAATAATAATAATAATATTGATAATAATAATAATAACAATATTATTAATAATAATAATAATAATAATAATAATTTAATAATAATAATTTCCACCTTTCCTCTTGCTCCTTCAGCTGTTTCTTCATTTTGGCGCTCAATTTTTTACGCTTTTTGCTCGGGTCGAATTGGCCCTTCAATTCGAATTTGGCCAATTCGACGCTTACAGTTTTATCGCCCACCACGCTACCGTTCAGTATGTCCAGGGCCAAGTCGACCGATTCCTTCTAACATTTTGGCGCCAATTTTAATCAGAATTTAGAAACAATATTAGCTCACGATTACGATAGCGGAGCACAAAAAAAATATCCGAAATTCGTTTCAAAAATTAAATTTGAAAAAATTACAGACTTATAGGGCGATTCATCTGCATTCCGGAAGAAAAGTATGGGGGGCATTTATTAATCGAGGCTGCTTTCCACGGTTTTTTTAAATTTCCCCCATTCGCCCAGCTTTTTTGGCTCCTCAATCGATTTCGAATTTACTTTTCCGATCAAGAGTGTAAAGTGCTTTACAACAAATATACGCATCTTGCGTCCGTCGTACACGATACAGTTAGTATGCTATGACAATCATAAATGTAACAGGGAAATAGGCATCGCCCAACGAAAATAGGTCATTCCATCATCCCTCCACCCGAAGAATTCGGAAAATTTTCGACTCCGCCCCCCCTCTCGCAGGAATTTTTGACGAAAACTCGCGATTTCTAGCCATTTTCAAGTGACATTCTGCAATTTTTAGCCCAAAATTGAAAGCCATTCATTTCTATGAATGGCCGGGATCCCCTCCCGAAATTTCGAGCCGACATGTATATCGATTAGATCCTAAACTAATTTTTCAAATTTGAATAAGGTTAGCACCAGTGTAAAGCAGCATCGCGTGACTAGCCCAGATTACACACTATCCGCTCAGCAACTTCTTTACACTGCGAATCCCTTTGTTTACACTGCGAAAAATATGACATATTAATCGTTGGTCGTACATAAAACTTGAACAATTAGTCCAAGCATGACCGAATGAAACGATGACTGTATCATGATCAGAAAATGATCAAATTTGAAACAAAATTACAACACACACAAATAATACAAATACTATACCTTAATGTAACAACAACGGCCATCGCCTTTAAGATTGCCATCGGCGTCCCTGTACAATTTTATCTTGGGTTTTCTCGTCAGAGCGTCTTTAGCTATTATGCCGTATTTGCTCATCAGTTCCTAACAAAAGATAAAAGTACGATTGGACAATTAAAACGTTAAGATTCACTTTACACTTTAAAACTTAGTTTGAACGCGCTTAAAAATTCATTTTAAGCAAATCGAAGATACAGGTCCCGAAATTTTGGTAGATTACACGACTGTTTTAAGGAAACGAGATGAACGACCATCTAGTTTAGGGTAAAAATGGCAAAAACCTGACAATAGTGTTGAAAACTCAACTTTTTTCTGAAAATTCTGGGCGGGGAGGGGAGGGGCGGGAGAAAGGGATTGAAAATCTCGTCCTTTAGGGGAAGGGGTAGGGGCCATCGATTTCTAGTGTGGATCCCCAATTTCCCGCAACAAACAATGCAAGGCCGAATAATTCCTGTTTAATTATTTGATTATGTAGTAATTGACCTTTGACCAATTAGTAATTTGACGAATTAATTAATCAGTAATTCAATTATTATATATAGCATAAAAAATAATTGAACTACAAGGCTTAAAGGTTAAAATGTGAAAATGCACTGTACTAAGGAAAAGTTAGGCGAAAAACTTTAACATTACACGTAAATTAAACAGGTGCAGTCGAACTCGGATAATGCACGCCCAAGCTGACACGTATCTCTGGGGGGAATGGGGGTTCGGACCATACGTGGGCAGCAAGAAAATTCTGGGGGGTGCAAGATTTTTTTGAAGGTCGAAAAATGGCCTTAAAAATGGTGGTATGGCGATAAAAACACCATTTTTCGACGTTTCTCATCAAGCACTATCCATTGGCATCAAAAAAGTGCGAAAAAAATGAAAAAAATTTTCAAAAATTGAATTCTGGGGGGGGTATTTTGATTTCTGGGGGGGGGGTATTTTGGTTTCTGGGGGGGTGCATACCCCCCCCAAACCCCCCCCACGCCCAGGTGTGGTTCGGACCCCCCAAAATTCAGGAAAATCAGAAAAATAGGACTTTTCAAACGCTATTCTGTGACATTTTTAGCTTTTTTGGGCTTAGTCCCCCCAAAAATTGGGTGTGCTAAGGTAAGGATTATCCGAGTGTGTGCATAAACAGGACTGTCAAACTTATTTTTAAATTTTCAATTTAATTGGAAAAAAATTAATGCATTTTCCCTTTAATACTATAACAGAAGAGATAGAAAAACGAAAAAATATCTTCAATTCATGCTTTTGTTCTGAATGAGGGTAACATGGTCTGTAATAAAAACCATCAGTAATCCACGTGTGCACCATCCGGGGTACGCGTGCTCATTATCCATAGGTATGCATTAAGCGTGTGCGCTTACACACTCATTCATACGTTGCGGTCTTGACAGCCGCGTGCATTATGCATTATCCGAGTTTGCATTAACCTGGGTGCCTCACTATTTGAATACACAGATTTTTGTCGGGACCATGTGTACAGGTCCGTATTTAAGGGGGCAGGGTAAGGGGGGCCGCCTACTTCCTTGGCCGGAAAAAAATTTTTCGGAAGGATATATAATGCACGGTAAGATAGAAAACCCGCATGTCTTTGTCGCAAAATGCAAAATCTTCAAATTTCCGGCGCTTCGCGCCGGATTTTATTGAAAAGTTCGAATTTTATTATCTTAATGGACAGAGCATGTCAAAAAACTCGAAAAATGCGGTTGTTGCGGGCTATTCTGACGAACTTTACGAGATACGGACCAATACATATGTTGGGCCGGATCCTGGATAAGGGACTGACTATACACATTCAAACTAAAATTCCAAAAATTTATCAAAAAAGATTCAATTGTAACAAAAAATATTTACTAAAATTTATAATAAAAATCGATTAAAATAAAAATTTGAATAAAGAAAGTGGTTTGAACAAAAAGAGTCCGTTAATCACCTCAAACTGCTCTTCACTAAAGTTGGTGGTAGGCAAAGAGGAGACATAAACGTTAGTATTGTGCTCTTCGTCCATTTCGAACCAAGCTGAAGAAATAAGGCAATACTATGCATGCATCAGGCGGATATATAGGAATCCCTTCAAACAAATTTTTATCTCCAAACCCCCGAAAACTGTAAATTTTAAGCCTTCCACCGGATTTAAGGGCTGTACTTGCACACTTCTAGACCATTTTTATCATTCTGGGCCAAAACTTGAGGCGATTTATAATTTTTTCTAATACTTTTTACTTTTTCTAATATTTTAAGCCAATACATGTAAGGAGGACCCTACCATTGTGGTTACCATGGTAACCAAGAATAAGCAGGCACGTAGCTCTGGGGCGAATAGAGGGGTCGGGATCACCCCCTAGAAAATTTAGAAAAATCGGAAAAATATGACTTTTTAAACGTTATTTTGTGCTATTTTTGGCCTTTTTGGCTTAATCCCCCAAAATTGGTGTTAGTCCCCCAAAATAGGACGGCTAGCTACGTGCCTGAGAATAAGGGCTCTAAAAATAGCTTACCATGGTAACCATTTCAAAGGATTGGACTACATTACACAGGCACACTGAGGGACATGGGGGTTTCCCTACCAGGACTTCTGAAAGGCATACCCCCTCAGGCCATTTTGAACCAAAACCTACAGCTCGAACCATGGAAAAGCTTCAAACGACATCTAGACATATACTTTTTAGTGAAACATACTCCTTTTTCGAGCAGTAGACTGTGCAATTCCTTCATCTAGACACTTTTCTTACATTATTGCGCATTTGATGTAACATGTCATTCCTTCGATTTTATTGTCATTTGTTTTCTTGCAAATTTAAGTAAGACTATTCATAAAGAAAAACTACAACGAATTAAGTATCAAAATTTGACATTAAATAAATAAATAAATACTACTCATATAACCCCCTACGCCCCCTGTCCTCCCCAGGGATACTCAGTTTGACCCACTCCCCACCTCCCAGAACATTTGAACGTGTGCTTGTATGTACCACCTGCAATAGGAATCAAGCGATTCAGTTGCCATCATACCTGGGCGTGGGGGGTTTGGGGGTATACAACGCCCCCCCCGTGAAACCAAAATACCCCTCTCGCCAGAAATCAAAATACCCCTCTCCGGAATTCGATTTTTGATTTTTTTTTGCTTTTTTTCGCAATTTTTTTATGAATCTTGCACCCCCTCCCCCAGAACTTTGAAGCCGCCCACCTATGGTTGCCATCAAGCATGTAACGGCTCAAAATTTGGGGGAGGGGGTTCCCGTCCGGATATTTGCAGGAGATGGACGATATCTACGTATAGACGTGGAAAAGGGATTTGGGGGTCACACAGCCCAGAATCTGAAAAACCCCCAAAATATCGATTACCTCCTAGAATATTATATTTGGCGTGTTTTTTTGGGATTTTTACCGGTTTTAACCCTCTTCCAGAATACAGCTGCTGCCTATGTATGCCGACATCCAATTTGTTAGCAAAAAGGTAGAAAAGCACCTACATACGGACTAATGCTAAATTTTAAAAAGAAAAAATTTGTCATTTGGAGTATATTTGCAATTCGCTACAATTCATTTAGAGTAAGAAAATTAGATTGTATGAGGCATTTATACTGAGTTGTCTAAAGGACGTTGAAAAATCACCAAAATCGCTACATGTCATAACGTTACGTCAAAAATTTACAAACTCATTTCGAGCTCGATATTGAGTAAACAAGAAAAAACGTCAACATTCGGAGTTTCAATTGTCTATCTTCCTGAAGAATCGCACCTCCCAAAAATGTCCCATTGTCGCTGTAGAGGGGAGTGGACATATGTTTGGGTACTGAGTATGTAGGTTATAGGTACGCCCTAGGGATGTGCCGATACCACTCTTGTGAAAATAACCCATTCTTAGTCGATTTCGATTCTATTATATCTCAGAAATGCCAATTTCGATTCCGATATCGATTCTGCAAAACTCAGAATCGCTGATTCCGATTCGATTTCGATTCTAAAATGGTAGGAACTGGCTGATTCCGATTCAAGTGATAAGCGTTATATGCTATAAGAAATCAAAATTGAAATGCGTGCGCAATGCATTTTTTATGAATATAAAAGTCAGTCTTTTATCGATCAGATGTTTTAATTGCCGAATATTTAAAACTAGACAAAACATTCAGTATTTTGCTTTGATACATATGTATATCTTGAAATTCAGTTCGTCTGGCTAGCTCGCTTAAATTCATATCTGTAATGCATGTTCATTCGCATCAGTTAATATGCTACGCCGAGTATATCTGCACTCCGCTTAATTTATTTAGAGTAAGAAAATTTTGAATATAAGCCTTTTATGCGCACTAAAAAATTTTACTATCTGTCAGTAGTCAATCCAGCAGATAATTAAATTCTCGCCACCATTAACCTTCTCCCCACCTGAGTATAATCAGATATTTTTTTGCAATCTGATCAATATTAATCAGCAAGAAAGAATTTAGATCGTTCCGGCACAATAAGTAATATCTACTGCGCATATTAGTGAGTCCAGGATTTCGGGTAGCCGACTTAGGTTCTAGGCCATATGTTTCCAACATATTGAAGAAATTTTCTGTCAGACAAATTTCCATTCCGCAACTAGAGAGAATAATTTTAGAGAAATTGAATCGTATATGCATGGCCCAATAGAGGAATTTAAAATTATATTCTGGGCGTTATGTAAGGGAATACTCAAATTTTTGATTCTATAGACTGGGACTGTAATTACGCAAAGAATGGTGATGTCAGAAAGGCATGAAAATCTGAAGGATAATTCTATAAATGCTTAAGTATTAGAAAATGCGGCGCTTCAGAAAAAATTTTGATCCAGCTGAATGGTCGAAGTTGATAGGTGACCATGATAGTAATATATTAACTTATATCTGGCGTGAAGCGTTGAAAAAAACTGAGAAGTTACTACTAATGGCAGACCGCCCAGTCCTCCCCTGTCCCCTTAAGCCCCCTAGCGTAAAAGTGAACAAAGTTTTTCTAACTATGTAACTACGCCCGCTTCTGCTATTCTCTCCTTATTGCTGTAGTAGCAGGGGTGGATTTAAGGGGGGCGATGGGGGCGACCGCCCCCTATTGGCCCTAAATAGTGCGCGAAATTAAGGATTTTTGAGCGATTTTTAGCGATTTTCGGGTAAAAACGGCTAATTTTTCCGCCCAAGTCAGGGTTCCGCCCCCTTAGGGGTACCGCCCCCCTTAGCAAAATCCTAGATCCACCACTGTGTAGTACGTACGAGTATATTTATTATATATATATATATATATATATATATATATATATATATATATATATATATATATATATTTATATATATATATATATATATATATATATATATATATATATATATATATATATATATATATATATATATATATATATATATATATATATATATATATATATATATATATATATATATATATATATATATATATATATATATATATATATATACAAGTGAATCTATCAATAACTCGGATTAACAAGATTTGCATCCTGCCACATAAACGAACACACAAAATTGAATTTTATACAATTTGAAGAATTTTCATTTCACAACTTTTTAATTTCACGATAATTTGCAAAAGAACGGAATCGGAAATTTGTGTATTTTTGGCCAATTCCGATACGATTCCAATTGTCTAAAAATCAGAAATGACGATTCCGATGCCGATTCCTTGGATTTTGTGATCACCGATTCCGATTCGGTTTCATGAAAAACGACCGATTCTTACCAATTTCGATTCCGATTAATCGGAACATCCCTAGTACGCGCTAACATGCTACCTATGATATACAGCGCACACGCGCGCAATCATTACGCGTCTGTTTAGGAACGCGCGCTGAGTTGTAAATAGTTCGGCCCAGAGCCGTATTCAGGGGCGGGGGCCGCCCCCCTCCGGAAATGAAAAGTAATGTTTGAAACACACAAAGGGTCCCCCAAAGGAAGAAATGAAAAATTCTCAAAGTACGTATAAAACACCACCAAAAACAGGTTTTCAGCGTACTTTTGAGCTAGTAGACTCAAATTTTTTGGCGCTGCGCGCCGGATTTATTGTTCATGTATAGTTTTTGTCTTCTAAACGCCCAAAACCGCTCAAATTTGAGTTAGACATAAAGGGCATGTCAAATTTTTTTGGCGCTTAGCGCCGAATGATTCATTTTCTGTATAAATTTTCTTTGTAAATGACAAAGGTTAATTACAAAGACAAAAGTTAGGAAATTATTCGTCGATTGAATGATGAGAAGTCAGTTGTGTAGATTGTTTAAATGGTTTAAACGATAGATTTATGTTATACGAGTATGGAATAAAGTAAAAAATTTTGAAAAAATTGATTCTAAAAATTTTTTACCATTGCATAGAGCTCGTTGAGATATGCTCAAAAATGCCTTTATTTTTGCTCATCTCGTAATGGTTCTCGATATATTTGACCTCAAAATTTCCAGCCCCCCCCCCCGAAATAACATCCTGAATACGGGCCTGGTTCGACCTGAGGGTTTTGGTGGCGTTTTCTTAAACTCAAGCATGTCAGGATACTTTTTAGGAATCGTGCGTTTAGAAATTGAAAAGTGTCCCTAAATAAACTCATTGGGCTGTTTATTGTTCAAACTTTAGAGTGAGCACTGTGCATAACGCTTTATTGCCAAATTTCTTAAAAGAAACGATCAATCGTGCGCTCATGATCGGCTCCAAAGCTCTTTGCGCGCAAATGATGAAATGGTTTGAATAAAAGTAATTATAAATTAATATAATTATAAATTAATTGAAAATAATTTGATCAATTTATAAGTTAAACACGCATTTAACAGTAAGAATAGTGATTCTTTTAATTCTCAGATAAATTATAATTTTTTAAAGTTTTTAAAATTTTGAAAAGGAAAGTGGCGCCTGGTTCTCATTTAAGTAGCATTGACATAAATTGAGCTGCCGCATACTTACATAGTTAACCTATTGAATATAATTATAATAAGTGCTGAATGATTTAATTAAATAAATTAATTATTGAGTTAAATAGCTAATTTTTTATTTTGTCCAAAAATCCAGTAGCCCATCAGTAACTATTGAATTTCCTTAAACATGAACCCAGAAAACGGATATTCTGCCTAAATTATGTAGGAGCTTGGGTATAATGTAGTTTATTAAACCCATGTAACGTAACGGCTCGAAATTTTGGGTTGGGGTTCCCGGCCATTTTCAGAAGGGAAGGAGGGGGTAAATGACTCAAACTTTTGGCCAAAAAGGCAAAAAAGTAGAGCTGGCCAAAAAAGCAAATTTTCACCAAAAACCGACGATGGGGTCAAACATCTTCTAACTTTGTGGGATGTGCGGATGGCCAACTTTGGAGGGGGAACCCCAGGCCCCAACCCACCTGTGTTACACGTATGATTTACTAGCATTTTTCGCTCTTTCAGCCGCTAATTTTCTCTTCTCTTTTTTTCGTTGCTTCGCCAATTCTTTCCTTTGCTCGGTCGTCATTTCGACTACTTTTTCTTCTAATTTCGTCTTTGCTCCGCCATCTTCTAACAAATCAGGTTGAGGCAATGACCGCTGGCTTAAGTCGAGCTGATGGCTACCGTAATTCGCCTGATAGGCCGCGATAAAGTTTTCGTCAATCTATCAAACGCGATTTGATTCAATAATAAACAATAAATAATAATTACTATAATTAATAATAAGAATAATGTTATAATTTAGACAATACTGGCAAAGAAGAATGCTCCGATGGAACAAAAAGGACGAATATACTTAGATTACGCATCATTAAGTAAACAAAGGGAGGGGACTAGGAAAAAGTTACCTATGAATGCCTATGAAAGTTGAAGGAATCTACTGAAAAATTAGACTTCAGCTAAAAAAACGCAAAAACTCGAAGGATATTCTGCAGCCTGCAGAGGAGAGTCGCAACTCCGACGTAAAAATTAATAACATGAATAGCTTATCCCCAGAAAAGAAGCGGTCGCTAATACAAAAAAACGACAAAATTTGCATTCTCATGCTAGCATGGGACGCATTGCTATAAGGCAGCAATTAACAGGATGGTGTGCTTGTCATTATTCATTTATGAAGCCATTAACGGTTAAAGTCCAAAGGTCCAAACTAGGCTTTTCACCCAAAGTCGAGTATACACACCAGAACCGTGTTTTCTTGCTTAAATACAGCAAGGGTCGGCTTGACCTTGCTACCCATTTATTGACGATTAACTAAATACTGATTATATATTAAAAGAGAAATTTAGTATTGATAAGAAACTAAATTGGTTATTAAAACACATCACGGCGGCCTCATAATCTCTTTTTTTCTGACTCAGTCAACAATGTTTTGTGAAGCCACGCTTTTTTTCAGAAGCCGCAGAACATACTTCTATTTTTTGCTTTTTTTAGCGGAAGTCTAAGTTTTAGTAGATTCTTACAACTTCCACATGCATTCATGGTTAAGTTTTCCCTAGTCCCTTACTTTTATCACCATTATGTGTAATTCCAAGTACATTCGTCCTTTTTTCCATCAAAGCATTTTTCTTTGCTAGTACCCTAATTTTAATTAGCAAGATTTGAGTAAATCAGTTAGTAAACATGTACAGTAACATGCCTTAATAATGACAGCAGTCCGAGAATGCGAAAAACAAGATTGTTCAGAATATCAGTATTAGGGATGTTCCGGTTCCAGGTTTTTCAAAAAATTCGGTTCCGGTTCTTGAAAAACACGAACTTCGGTTCCGGTCTCGATTCCGGTTCTTGCGTAAGTTGGAACCGCCGGTTCCGGATCCGGATCCAGTTCCGGTTCTTCAAATAGAGAACCGTCGGTTCCGGTTCCGGTTTTCGGTTCCTGTGTTAGAGCGTGTACGCTCTTGATAGCATGACTTCACGGTAACATATGCCGATATAATCGAAAGATAAATTATTCAGTAAGTCGTTTCAATCTGGCAACTGCACGTTCAAACAAGTTTCACGTCTAGTTTACAATTTACTGATAAATCACTGAAAATGATCTATGTATTTCTTGAATAAAATATTATATCATTTACGAGTCTATAGCTTAGCAGTATCTTGCAGCGCCAGCTATAAGCGTTCCATCGGAACAGCTGTTCAGTGGCGCTAGAATCATTTACGACCCTCTCAAAAACAGGCTACATGGCGAAAAAGCAGAAAGACTGTTATTTTTAAAATATATGTAATTTACCCGGAACAAAATTTGCATAGTAAGTTTAAATCTGTAAACTTTTGGGTAATAAAAGATTGAATTGCTGCTTCATGTCTTCACTAAATTTTATGAAGTTCAATTCTTAACTCTACTTCTAAAAAATCAATAACCGACTCCAAAAAGATCGGTTCCGGTTCCGGTTCTTAGAGAATCAAGAAATCGGTTCTGGTTCCGATTATTAGAAAATCAAAAAATTGTTTCTCGGTCCCGGTTCCGGTTCCAAAAAATGATCGGTTTAAGCCGGTTCCGGTTCCGGCTAACCGGCACATCCCTGATCAGTATTATCTTTCTCGAGCAAGACATCCTCACCTTATTTTAGCAGATCAAATCTTTTCCGCATAAACTTAACGGAAAATAATTAAATATTAAATATTTAAATAATTAGAATGATTAAATCAACTATTGTATAAAGAACACGTACACGACATATTTAAAATCCTGACGTTACATGAGATTTTGAAAAAAATTAAGCTTTTGAAACCCTCTGGAACTGTACTTAATTTTCAGTGTAAACTTTGCACAACTGCTGGGTGTGAAGAAAACATACAGTCAGATTCGTAATCCTGACCTTACGAAACATATTTTGAAAGAAATTCACGTTTTTCAAAGCTCTGAAATAAAATAAATTTGTAGTGTAAAATTAACTTATCAACAATAAATGAATAGCGAAACCTTAGAGAACTCCTCGGTGTAGAGGAAACTAACAGTCAAATGAAAGAAAATCGGGTTCACTTTTGGGAACCAGGCTCTTTTTCCGAAATCCCACTCGTAAACAGTCCCATCGGTGGGGTCAGTGTAGGTAGCACTGGAGCCAGCTGTGCAATCGGATAAGGAAGGAGTATTCTGCTGGTTGTCGACTGATAAGGTCTCGACTGGATTTTTCTCGAGATCCAATTTTTTACGCTCCAATTCGGCTTGTTCGATTTGATATAAAAAATCGTCGTCCATGCTAAGCTCGCACAGTTTCTGCTTTTAAACAGAAAGCAGAGTAAAATGCGAATATTATCGAACAAGGCTTATTACTACCGCCGTTTATCAGCTGGCGATTTCTTTCACGTGTGAATCATAGTCAATTTTTAGCATTTGAAAATTATGGCTCACATTTTTAATTTTCACACCATAAAAATCAAAAATCACCCTAAAACCTAAAGAATAAATTTCCACATCGTAAACCAAGCTCAGAAATATTTCCACATTGCCATAATCTGTTTAACAATCACAATGCAACTCAAATGTGGAAAAAACGGTCTTCAGCACGCACAAAGATCAATAGGTATGCACGCATAAGCGAGAGGCAAACTCGAGAAATCTTTTATTCCAAGTCAAGGTTTTTTGTATTCGACGAAGATTTTTCCCGGTTTACAAAGACTTTTTGAAGGAACCGTCTTTGTACACGTACAAAGATTTTTGGGAGGGCAAAAACTATAAAAACGTCTGAAATTCCCAAAAAAATTTAGCGCTTTTTGCCGGAATGAGTAATTGTGTGTTCTTTTTATTAGAGATAGGACTGATAGTACGCTATATACAAAGGTACATTGTACAAAAAACACTGTCACATACTGATAGTATGCGAAAATGTGTATGTTTAAAAATATATTTATATAATATAGCTACAAAATTTGTTAGCTCATACAAAGACCTTTTCGGAGATCTTTGTACAAGCACAAAAAGCTCGTACAACGAAATAGAGTCGGCTAATAATAGTCCACCACTTAATTTTCTGGTCCCCCAATTTGGGATTTCACCCCTCCTTCAACACTGGACCTTAGAAACTATTTGAGACATATTTAGTTTATCGGATCGGACGCAATTCTGCAGCGTAGTTTACATTCGCCTTTAATTAGCCTCCGTCCTAATAACTATTACACAAGAAACGCGTTTTAAAGCACGCGGTTCCCATTCAATTAAATGTAAGTGTTTTTTGTAAAAATAGTTTGTTGAAAACAAGAAGCATTTACTTTAAATAACTTAAGTGGAGGAATCGAAAACATGCAGATTTTCCTGAACATTATTCAGTAAAAGCTCATTTATACACAGTAGCAAAGTTACAACAAGGACTAAGTAAGTATACATATAATCTAATGAGTACACTTCTCAAAATTAACACTTGCTCATTGATAAATAAGTGCCAGTATCACAGCCTGTACAAAATACGAATTACACTTAATTTTTCACCGGCCCCAGCCATTTTTTGACCTTGCCCCGGCCGGGGCCAGGGATGCTGAAAAATGGCCGGGGATTGCCGGGGTCGGAGCCAGGGCCCCAGTCGATCACTAGCCAGCGCCACCTTTTACCCAGTTGGAAATGGTCAGGGCCATGGCCAGCGCCAGCGCCACCTTTTACCCAGTTGGCATTGCCAGGGCCAAGGTCAGCGCCATCTTTTGCCCAGTTGGCAATGGCCAGGGCCAAGGCCAGCGCCAGCACCATTGCCAGCGCCACCTTTTACTTATGCCCCCTGATACGGGCCTGGATAAGATAATCGCGTCCGGTGGTGGAGCACCCATTTCATTATTGCTGCTGCTAGCCATGAAAAATTAACTACCATAGTTCAGTAAGCAAGCAAAGTTGGCAGAAGGCAACACGATTCACTTCAGTTTACGATTTTTAACGATAATAACAATCATCAACAACGTCCAAACACCGTTTTTTTCCACTTTTTGGTCTATTTGTCAACCAAAATTCTAGGAAATGGAAAAAATTTTTGGGCTTGGTTGGCATTTGTGGAAAATTTTTGTAATGTTAAAAATGCGTTTTCGAGGGGTAAAACTTCAAAATTTTTTCGGCGCTTCGCGCCGAATTGATTTAATTCTTACTTGTTATTAATCTTTAAGCCGCGCCGCACCAATTGCAGCATTTTTGTCGACAATCTGGTCTAGAACTTCACAACGATTGAAAATCCTTATCTTCTGCACGGATTTGGTTAGTTTTTGTCATGCAAAAATGCGTTTTAGAGAGGTGAAACCACATCTGGACAATGGGTTCAACCCGGTTCAACGCGGTATCACCTGAAGGCCACTCGGTATCACCTGGGAAGATCGCGAGTATCACCTGAATTTTTTGTTAAAAAGCAAAGATAAACTCAGCAAAAATCAAAGTACGAGTACAAAAACATGTAAATAGATCATTTAGACGTTATTTCGATCAGTCATCGGACCAGTCAATCAGCCAAGCAAGTAACAGTCCGACCAACCAACCAACCGACTAATTGGCCAACCAACCCACCAACTGACCAACCAACCCACCAACTGACCAACCAACCCACCAACTGACCAACCAACCCACCAAATGACCAACCAAACAACCAACCAACCAAATAACCAACCAACCAACCAATCAACCAACCAGCCAACAGGCCAACCAACCAACCAACCAACTAACTGCCCAACCAAACAACCAACCAACCAACCAATTAACTAACCAACTGGCCGACTAGGTAACCAATCAATCAGCCAAGCAAGGAACTAGCCAGCCCACCAACCAACCAACCAAGTGGCCAACCAAGCAAGCAGCCAACCAACTAACTAGCTGGTCATCCAACCAAGCCAGCAAAAAACGGCCAACCAACCATTTAACTAGTCAACCAACCAATTAGCCAACCAACCAGCAACCAACCAACCAACTGGCCAACAAACAACCAACGCCAACCAAGAAACTAACTAAACGGCCAACCAACCATTTAAGTAGCCAACCAACCAATCCACCAATCAACCAACCGACCAACCAGTCAACCGGCCAACCAAATAACCAACTAGATACCCAATCAATTAACCAACCAACCAATTGGCCAACCAACCAACCAACCGACACACTACCAACTAATCAACCAACTAACGAGCCAGCCAACCAACTTACTGGCCAACCAACCAACCGGCCAACAGAGCAACTAACTAGTCAATCAACCAACCAGCCGACCGACCAACTAAGAACTAAGAGGCCAACCAACCAACCAACCAGCCAACCAACCAATTAACTAGCCAACCAACCGGCCAACCGACCAACCAACCAATCAGACAGCCAACCAACCGGCCAGCCAACTAGCCAACCGGATAACCAACCAACCAACTAACTGGCCAACCAGCTAAGCAAACAACCAACTAAACAACCAACCAATCAAATGGCCAACCAAACAACAAAACAATAGGCCAATCAACCAACCAACTAGCCAATTATACAACTAACCGGCCAACCAACCACCCAATCAAACTGCTCAAACAACTATCTGGCCAACCAACCAATTAGCCAATCAATGCATAACCGACCGATCAACCAACTCACAAACCAACCACTCAGCCGATGACCGAACTAACCAAACAGTCTGCTGATTAACTGGCAAGCCAACCCATTTAATGACCAACCGGCCAAATGACAAATCATCACATCAACCAACCATCTAACCAACCAATCATCAAGCCATCCAGCCAACAAACCGAACAGTCAATCAATCAATCAGTCAACCATTAAACCAATCAATCAATTAACCAACCAAGCAACCGATCAATCATTTAATCAACCGACCAGCCAACTGACGAACCAACCACTCAACCATTCATTCTCAAAATTTTTCCCCGACTTTTCAGCTAAAAAGCTACACATGCTTTTGACGTTTCACAGCATAAAAATACTAAAATTTACGTGCGCTTGGCGCCATTTATTTCAAAAACTCACTTTTTCCTATTTCAATTTTCGACTGATGAAATTTTTGGCAAATAAAATTTTCTGCATTTTATCATACAAAAAGATGCAAAATCGAGCACAAAAGTATGTAAATGTCGAGATTTTTGGGCGCTTTGCACCAGATAGCTATTTCAGCATACTTTTCTATTTCCATTTCATGTATAACTTTTAGAAATTTTCGACGCTACACATCAAACGCTACTATTACGGGAAACCGAGCAGTAATTCAAGCTTCTAAACATCCTTCCGCCAGAAATTCACGAATTTTCCGGCACTTTGCGTTGGATTTTCACTGAAGTCAACGAAATTTAATAATTTTTTCGCACAAAATTGTCGAAAACTTTAAAAATTTCCGAAGAAATGTTGTGACAAAATCGATTCCAAACGAAAGTAGACGACGTAAAACGCTGAAAAAACGCCAGTCCGCACGCGAAGGTCCTAAAGTATTTGTCAATAAAAAAGTCCGCAAAATCTACCTTAAAATGGTAAAAATATCAAAATATTTCATAAACTATTCCTGTATTTTTTATGTTTGGAAACCTATAAATTGAAAGACTTCGGAGACCGTCTTTGCATTTGAAGAAAGGACCTTGTATAAAAACACTGGACAAAAGCATGTCAATCGGTGCAGGTGTCAGGGCATAAGATTCGCTGCTACTGAGGCTGGCATTCAAGACTGAAGTCAAACATTGATTTAACATAATTTCTACCTTTCTTATCTTTAGAAATGTGTCATATTGAGCTTCATAAAAACGCCCACTTTGCGCCAGATATAATTGCTGCATAGCTTATATTTGTAAACCTGCAAAAGTAAGCATAAAAGAATAAATATATCGAAAATTTCCAGCGCTTCGCGCCGTATATAATTTCTATTGCATACATTCAGAAAGCTGCAAAATTGAGCTCAAAAGGATAAAAACATCGGAAATTTCCGGTGCTTCGCGCAAACTATAATTACTGTATTGCTGTTTCGAAAGTTGCAAAATTTAGGTAAAAGGATGGAACTCTCAAAAGTTTTCGGCGCTTCGCGCCAGAGCATAATTACTGGATTTTTTATATCCAGAAACCTGCAAATTTGAGTTTAAAAAGATAAAAGTGTAGAAATGTTCTGGGGCTTCGCGCCAGATATAATTTGAGCACTCTCACCATTAAGAAAGCTTCAAAATTCAGCTTGAGGAGATCAGAACATCGAAAATTTTTCGGCTGTTTTATGATACGCCCGTTTTTGCACTGTTTGTCTACAAAGGCTGCAAAATTGAGTTAAAAGAGTAAAAAATGCTAAAGAATTTCTCGAATCACAAATTTTAAATTTTTTTGAATATTTTCATTCGCCATTATATGAAGCTCGTTGACAGACGTTTAGTCGAATACATTTTTGTACTAGGTTAAAGTTTTACAGCTGGCGCAAAATTTCAGAGGACAAAAATCTAAATACTCAGAATTTTGTCTTTCTCTTATCAACCCTACATGCCTCAAAATTAAGTTGAAGGTGATGGAAATACCATAATTTTCTATTAATAATGCCGACGTTACTAATTCATTCATAAGTCTGTTTCGATAAATTCCTAAAATTGAGCTGAAATGGGAAATTATCAACATTTCTGCTAGATTTAATATTCTTATTTCCCGTTTAGCATGAAAGAAGCAGTTACAAACTTAAGCGAAGTTTAAGGATGATTAAGGCTGCAAATTTTGTGGCGAGAACGGTAATAAGTTTCGGCACTGCTTGTATATTCGTATCTTTCAAAAGCGATCATATTGAGCTTAAGAGGATAGAAGGTCAAGATTATTTGGCGCTTCGTGCCAGATGCAATGTTTAATAATGTTTTAAAAAATAAGAAGGCCAAAATTTGCACGCACTATTTGGCAGATAAAATAAATTATTTCATTGTTTATTTGTAGAAAGGCTGCTTAATTGGACTTATGTAAAGTATAGGGTAGAAATTTTCAATAATAAGGTCAATTTTTTGCGTTGTCTTGTCCTTTAAACATCGGTGAAATTGAGCTGAGGATGATAAAAAGGCTAAAAAAATTTCCAGAGGTGAACACTCTAAAAATTATAGTTGTAAACAATTAATGTACTGATTAATGATGCTAAATGCGAGTAAATTAAGACGGATAAAACAAACGCAAATGATGCATGCAGACATGCAGAACGTTTCGAAAAATTTATGAGGTAACATATTCCAAAACAACCCTTTATCGAACCAGCAACCAACCACAACTTTTGGCCGCCGGTATCATCTGGAAGACCGGCCTTTGTCCGGGTATGGGTGAAACTACCAAAATTCTTCAGCGCTTCGCGCCGAATTGATTTAATTCTTACTTGTTATTAATCTTTAAACCGCGCCGCACCAATTGCAGCATTTTTGTCGACAATCTGGTCTAAAACTTCACTATGATTGAAAATCCTTATCTTCTGCACGGATTTGGTTAGTTTTTGTCATGCAAAAATGCGTTTTAGAGAGGTGAAACTACAAAAATTTCGCGCCGAATTGATTGAGTTCTCACTTGTTATTAATCTTTAAGCCGCGCTGGGCCACTTGCAGCATTTTTGTCGACAATCTGGTCTTGAACTTCACTACGATTGAAAATCATTATCTTCTGCACGGATTTGGTTAGTTTTTGTCATGCAAAAATGCGTTTTAGAGACAAAAGACAAGACAAGAAAGTGTTTATTGTCAGAAAAATACACGAAATTTGATAAAACGCAAATACATGATAAAATAGTGACTGAAAAGGACATACAAAGATCACCGAAGTGATACAACTAGGTATGCCCCAACAATAAATTTGTAAAATCAATGTTTAGGAGTTCTTTTTTGAACAAACGGATTTTCGGAGAAGAGACTATTTGATTAGGTAAGGAGTTCCAGATTTTTCGGTATCTTTGCGAAAAATCGTTGAGGTGAGCATTGGAACGGACAACTGGTAACGTAAGTTTACGACTGTTAACTGATCGGGTAGTGCCTCGACTAAAAATGAATAATTCATTAGCATCAATACAAGATAAACCATTAATAATTTGATACATGAGACATAGACATATGTGAAGATGACGAAGTTCTAAAGAAGGCAGGTTAAGAAGCTTTAGGCGTTCAAGATAGGATATATTGCTATTAAAACCAAAAAGTCGTTTAGTAAATTTACGCTGAACATTTTCAAGACGATTTATATCATTTGCATAACATGGATTCCATACAGAAACAGCATACTCAAGCATAGGCCTTACATAAGTAGTATAGGCCCTAACTAAAATATCTTTATCACGAGGAAGAAAAGCTTTGTGTATTAGAAAACAACGAGAAACAGCTTTTTTAATTATGTGATTTAAATGTTCCATACAATTGAGATTGTGGGAAATATAAAGACCTAGATCACGAACGGAACTAATGTCATTTGGAACATTTATATTATTCAAAGAATAAAGCTTTTTTGATTAAATTTTTCAGCGCTTCGCGCCGAATTGATTTAATTCTTACTTGTTATTAATCTTTAAACCGCGCCGCACCAATTGCAGCATTTTTGTCGACAATCTGGTCTAGAACTTCACTATGATTGAAAATCCTTATCTTCTGCACGGATTTGGTTAGTTTTTGTCATGCAAAAATGCGTTTTAGAGAGGTGAAACTACAAAAATTTCGCGCCGAATTGATTGAATTCTCACTTGTTATTAATCTTTAAGCCGCGCCGCGCCACTTGCATTATTTTTGTCGACAATCTGGTCTAGAACTTCACTACGATTGAAAATTCTTATCTTCTGCACGGCTTTGGTTAGTTTTTGTAATGCAAAAATGCGTTTTAGAGAAGTGAAACTGCAAAAATTTTTAATTGATTCAATTCTTACTTGTTAGTAATGTTCAAGCCGCGCCGCGCCAATTGCAGCATTTTTATCGACAATCTGGTCCTAGGACTTCACTACGATTGAAAATTCTTACCTTCTGCACGGATTTGGTTGGTTTTTGTAATGCAAAAATGCCTTTTAGAGAGCTAAAATTTCAAAATTTTCTGGCGATAGCTTTAATTGTCAAAAGCGACTTCAGAATCGGCAAAAATGCTTCATTGAAGGAAGGAAATTCAAGTTTGAACTGAAATAGCGTATACTGGTCGTGATATTTCTTGTAGAGCGCGAAATTTTGGTGCAAAAAGTGCATCAAACACCGCTATTGCATGTGTACATAGGATTTTCTACTTAAAAAACACTGATTTTTCAACCCAGGCGCTATATTTTTAATGTTTTTAGACCTCCAAAAAAGGTGGAAAAAAGTCGGAAAAAGTTTTAAAAAATTTTAGGTCTGGTCTATAATGTCAACCAAATCGCTGGGGAAAAAAGGTGCGTCCAAATGAAAGAACGATAATATTAATAAACGATAGTAAACGGACGAAACGATACTAAGACAGTGTCTGCAAATGATGAAACAAGCATCCTGCAATATTGTAGGACATCGATTTTAAAAAACCAGAAAAACTGAAAACCAGGCCGATTTTCAAGCCACAAAAAAACCATAAAAAACAAAAAAAAACAAAAAAACCAAGCCGGGCCAACCCTGTGACGATGTGGTGAGAAGCCTTAAAAACAAATAATTCTACGGCCCCCGCCCGTTTTTATAAGTTTTTTTCGTTTTTTTCGTATCCCTCCTCCCAAGCCTCCCCCTCAAGCGAGAATCCTAGCCACGCCTATGCCCAAATATGGATGGTGCGCGCGCTGCGCTTTTCTGTAAATAGAAGCAGGGTTGCCAGATGCTTTAGTCAGGAAACCGTCACACGCATGCCAGAAACCCGTCAAAAACCGTCAACAGCTGGCTAGAAACCCGTCAAAAAAACCGTCAAATTTATCATAAAAAACAGTATGTTCACATGATAAATAGCAGTATAAACATGCATGCATTTGCAATCAATATACATCAAACAGCATCAACACAGACAGTAAATTTTTTATTTACAGAAATACGTATACTGAACCAGAATTGCAAAAAATTAAAGCACCTGACTTAAGACTCGGATAACAAGTCTATGGCATCAGAAAAGGCATCTTCAGCATACGTGGGCAGCAAAAAAATTCTGGGGTGCAAGATTTTTTGAAAGTCTAAAAATGGCCTTAAAAATGGTGGTAGGGCAATAAAAACACCATTTTTCGACGTTTCTCATCAAGCACTATCCATTGGCATCAAAAAATTGCGAAAAAAACGAAAAAAAATTTTCAAAAATTGATTTCTGGGGGGGGGGTATTTTGATTCCTGGGGGGTATTTTGGTTTCTGGGGGTGCATACCTCCCAAACCCCCCCACGCCCAGATGTGATCTTCAGTAATATTACCACTAACATCTTCATCACTCTAATAAATTGATGCATTAAAGATATCCAACATAAACTGTGACGGATTAAAATTTGACACATTTAAATAAATAAACTTCAAAGCAAGACGTACTGAAAATCTTGAATCTACAATTTTAAAGATAAGACGATTGCGCAAATTGGTTTTAAGTAAATTCATAGCAGAAAACACCAGGGCTGGCAAACTTTGGTTTTTGTGGTTTTCGGGAAAAACAAAAAAAATTTCCATGGTTTTTTGTTTTTGGTTTTTGGCACTTTTTTAAAGAATTTTTTCCTAAATAAATTAGATTCACATGTGAGTACTTTGTAGGCATATTCTACAACCGCTCATAACTACTTTAGCAAGAGTCTCACATTACGAAGGAGTTGCTAATTACACCTCCAGTAAAGTAAGTGACCAGTTTAGTCCAGTCTAGGCATCTAAATTTTGGGTGACAGATTTAGCTAGTGAGTCAAGTTAAGGCTTGTTTGTTTGTCCAATAGATGAGCTATGGTTTGCAATTTTTCTGTGACCGTTTGAACTCGGCCCCACCTTGCTGCCAGTCACTTTAAGTTGGTGGCTGGGGGAAGATTCAGTTGGCTTGGGTGGGAGTGTGGCTGGGGTTTTGTTATGTTTGGTCAATTAAGTTTAATCATTCATTTTCGTTTATTTCATAAATTTCTCCTTTTGCTTTATAATAAATTGCACACTGAACCGAAAACGGTCGGCAGCAGACTGGCTTAAAATTTCAAGATTTTGATGTTTTGCAAGTACATACCAATCTATGTATGAGGGGTCATGCCAGATTTTTCAATGCCACGGTTATAGAATTTATGAGCTTTTTGTCCGACCCGAGCAACGTATCTTTTGCTTGCTACTTTTTTCCTTTGTATTTGTATTGATGATTGACTGCATGATGACTGCGTTGTTCCAGATGTTTTCGTTGACTAAATGTTTGAATTCTGAATGAAAAATTGTGCTCAATTCTTTTTTTATGCAAACAGAACATACTATTGTGCCTTAGCTTCATTCAATAAGCTTGTAATTAACACTTAAAAGTTAAAATTTGCATTTTTCAACTAAAAAATTTTGGTTGAAAAAATCAAAAACCACCAAAAAAACCACCCAAAAATCACAAAAAACCAAAGCAAAAACCAAAAATTAAAAAATTAAATTTCTGAAATCCTGGTTTTTGCCACCCCTGGAAAACACCCGTTCAACGACTGCATTCGAGAAAGGTAAAGACAACAAATTTAGTGCAAACAATGATATATTTCTGAATCGAGGGTTTCTAACACCATCAGTATCATCCTCCTCTAAAAACGAAGTCCTGCTACGCTCACCTCAACGATTTTTCGCAATGCTACCTCAAAATTTGGAACTCCTTACCTGATCATGTTGTCGCTTCTCCTCTCCTAACGTTTGTTTGTTCAAAAAAGAGCTCCTAAACATTGATTTTACGATTTTATTGTTGGGGCATACCAAGCTGTATCACTTCGTGATCTGTATATATGTCCTTTTGTTCAGTCGCTGTTTTATCATGCATTCGTGTTTTATCAAATTTCCTGCATTTTTCTGGACAATAAACATTTTCTTGCCTTGTCAAAAAATGTTTGATAGCTCAAAATCGTCTGACAGTGATTCGAGTCTTGGACCCTGAGGTAGGGATAATACCCCTCACTCCCCCTGTGAGAATGTATGGTTGTACGTGTTGTTCGTGTTACTGGGCTAAACTTAAGAATATGGTACTTTTATAAAAGGAGCAAAACGAATAAGGCATGCCAAAATTTTTTTGCCAAACTGGTAGAACATGATAAATTGAAGCGCGGAAACAAATTTGGTGAGAATCTGAGCCATACTTGCAAAGTTGCAGGCAACTCTCAATTTGAGTGTTGGGTGGGACAATTGAACGGCTTGATCCAAGGACTTACACATTTGTCAGAAATAAATAATATGGGCTGAAATTACAGAAGGAAGCATAGCAATGAAGGAGAAATAAGAAAAAAAGAGCGGAATCCTGTTCGAAATTTTAAAAACTTAAAAAATTTTCATATTTTTGCATGTTTTTTCGGTTTTACTTGATAAGATATACGAAAATCTAAATTTTTGCTTCTATTATACTAAGGCTTAGGCTTAGTATATCTGAAAAGGTGTTTGAAGCTGCTTAGGTCGAGGTCAGTCCCGCTCAGGTCGATGTATAGATGCTTAGGTCGATGTATAGACAGTGAACGACCGAAGCTCCGAAATTTTGCTTTGGCCAAAGCCGAAGCTTCGGCCAGCTCTTGCTTCGGCTTCCGCTGAAGCTTCGGCTGAAGGCCGAAGGCCGAATCTGTTTAAATTCTTTAGTCTAATTCTGATTATAGTCTGTTTCATTTATTCGAGAGCTTTTTAGTCAATTCTTTTAAGGGCTACAGTAAGCTAAACAAGACAAATTACTATACTTCGGCAAATCAGCTCAGTGAGGGCGAGTAGCTAGAATTTTTCCATTTTTAATGCACTGATACGCCCAAATAAATTTGATTTAGGCATTTAATCAGTGCTGGGACATACTACAGTAAGTGCGCTAAACAAAAAGCTATCGGCTGGAATCGAACCCGGGTTGCTTCGACTTCAAGCAAGAGGTTTTACCACTGAGCTATGCTAGAGTTCGCAGCGTTTCTTAACATCTTAGTCGATTGTGTTTAAAGTGTCGACTCAGGATAAGAAGAATAAGCGATTTTTATCAGTAAGTCAATTGATCTGCTGGAAGGCGAGAATAAATTATGCCGCAAAAATGTTATTGAAAAACCCTTCTTTGCTACGTAGCTAAAGTGAGATCTGGCGATTTACAGTAAATAAGAAATAAGGGGTTACTGCAACCTCCGAAAACATTTACTGAAAAAGCTCTCGGATAAATGAAACAGACTATAGTATGAAGAATGAATGGCAAATTGAGTCACAAATATGAAAGTTAAGCTTGATTATGTTTCAGGAGTAAATATGAAGTATATAATAAAATAGTGCCATTCATTGCAAAAATTTTTTCAAAAGCGCAATTAATTCTCTTCATTAACATTGATTTCATTATTAGTTATTTCATCTATATCAGCAGCTAATAAATATTGATCATCATCAGATTTACTATCCTGAATATATAAAAATATAATGTATTATTAGGAATAAAGCCTGGAATTTTTGAGAATCATGAAAACAATTAATTTATAAATTTGTAATTTTCATGGCGATACTTAAATTTGTAGAAGTAAGGTAGACATAAAAGCAAATAGAGATTTCTTCCCGTTATTAGATGCAGAAATTTAAGAAAGTTAACACGTCGACCATGAAGCAATTATTTGATTTGATACAAAACAGAATGGTACACAGCAGTGTTTTTTGTACTCGACAAAGATTTTTCCTCATGTACAAAGATTTTTGGGGAGACAAAAATTGCAAAAAAGGTCTGAAATTCGCAAAAATTTTGAGCGCTTCGCGCCGAAATGAGTAATTGTGAGTTCTATATATCTTTATAATGACATAAATTGTGTTTCAAAAAGAAAAGTGTCAAATTTTTTGGCGCTTCGCGCCGTCTTAAGACAATTCTTAAGTAGTAATTTTTGCCCTTAGAGACCCAGAAATTAGTTAAAATACACTACCAAAAGTCGAACAACTTTGTTTTTACCACATTAAAATCGCTACTGTGCCGTATTATAATACCCAAAAGTTTGTGTGTACAAAATGTACAAAGATTTTTGGGAAGACAAAAACTGTAAAAAGGTGTAAAATTCCCAAAAATTTTCGAAATGAGTAATTCTTTGTCCTATATATCTTTATAATATCCGAAATTGCATTTTGAAATGAGAATGTCCAATTTTTCGGAGCTTCGCGCCGTTTTGAGACAATTTTTAGTAATTTTTGGCGTCAGAAACCAATAAATTAGCTAAAATACACTACCTAAGGTCGAAAACCCTGTTTTACCAGACTAAAATCGCTACTGTACTATTACTATAATATAATACCTACACAAAAATTTGATTGTAAAAATAAACAAGGACTTTTATGGACCATCTTTGTTCATGTTCAGACGGACCTTGTTGAAAAAACACTGGTACACAGTAGACACACGACATACAACAAGTACAAAGATGGCGTTGAAATTTCGAGTAAACAAAGACATGCCTTCAAATGTGAGACATGTAGGAATAAAGGTGTGGCTTTTTCCTTAACGTGACTAGAAGATAAATTGAGCTAAATGGCGTCGTCTGGAGGATAGTTATATTGCACATTGTCTAAAATTTATTGCGAATAAAAAACTGCTATGAAATAAAGCAAAAAAATTGTTGTCGTTCTTGTAGAGTGCCATAGACGATGATGCTTAGGTCGATGCATAGATGCTTAGGTGTCGATGTATGTGTAGATGCTTAGGTCGATGTACAGATGCTTAGGTCGATGTATAGAAGCTTAGGTCGACGTAAATTCGGGTATCTACATTCAGCTGTTTGAATCTTTAAATACTTAGGTCGAGAAGATGCTTGCTTAGGTCAAGTGAGCCTACTTAACGAAACCCATAGCTTTTGTAATATTGATCATAGACGGATGAAAATTTTCTTTCGCGCTTCTTCAACATGTTCTAAGTACTCGAGCAAAAATCCGCTCTTGTGAAGATTATTTCTTAGCATTTTGAAAGTACCATATTCATAAGTTACTCCGTGTTACTGTTGCCCGTTCCCTTTTTGCTGCTGCTCTATTCGATTTATTACAGTAATTCTTATAGGCATTTTGTTATGCAGTGATATAATTTATTCAAGTTCAAAAATCCGTCAAAACCGTCAAAAGCGATCAAAATCCGTCACAAAACCCGTCAAAAACCCCTTCCCGTCAAAAACCCGTCAACGCACCCAAAAAACCGTCAATCTGACGGGAAAAAGGTCACACCTG